>PQWD01011126.1:0-38735 GCA_019425675.1 Leucinodes orbonalis | reverse complement strand
CCTCTTGTACACTTACTTTAAAAAACGTGTTATTGACGTAATATGGTCTACCTCTTCACCATGCTATAAAATTTGTCGACAGTCAAGTTTGGTTTAAACGCCGATATCTGTTTGGATCATTAAATCAGCCGTATGGAAGGTGCTGCCTATTAATCAACTCAACGAAAGCTGCAGGGCATTCTAAACGACATGACTTAGGAGATCGGCCGTATCCGGTTTGTCTTTTATTTTCAAGACTAGTTGCTGAGTTGGAACTGTTTTATGTAGCCGTTTACTTATTAAAAGTCGTCGTCATCATAACTCCCCACCGACTATGAGTTAACTAACTATAAATGGTCTGCCCATCGCCGCATTGACTTCATAATTCTTTGACCCACATCGGTAACTGCAGTTCTTTCAGGGACTTCCCATTCCGAATTTTATTCGGGTGCGATTCTTCATGTGGTTTCCCTTGCGAAAAGTCGGTACTAACAAACCGTCATAAATAAGGGGAAACATTTTCGTTACAAACACAGTTTTGTTTTTGCCACGCGAGGTCGCGTACTTGTCAGCTGGTTTTGTTTTTGTTTTTTTTCTTCATTAGTTTGATTTTAAGAGCATGTGGCTCATTGGTGTGGTCTGTTGCCTTCTGATCTGGAGGGTGCAGGTTCAAATCCCGACGCGTACCAATGTCTTGGAATTTTCGAAATTATATTTACATTTATCAGCAGTAAGAGCGCAGCTTACGGTGAAGGATAACATCGTGAGGAAACCTGCGCACGCCTGCCAAGAGATTCAAAGGTTGTTCGTGAAGTTGGCCTATCAGCACTGGGGCCGCGTGGACGACTAAGGCCTAAAATTGATGAGGCTTTCTAAATATTTGTACCTTGTTTTGTTAAAATAAAATAAATAAGTTTAAATTTTCATTTTGCTTATTTTAAATAAAATGTATATCAATGTTTTTGATCTTAAGATTTTAGCTTCTAGTTCCTAAAATACAGGCTTACCTAGTACGGCTAATAGTGAAGGTTCACCTGTAAATGTTTTGCTTTTTAAAGATTTTATTATTTTTTCGTCGTAGTCGTCGTGGAGCGTCGGTAGCTCAGTGGTGCGGACTGTCGCCTTCCTACCGGGAGGGCTGAGGTTCGAATCCCGACACGTACCAATGTATTTTTGAATTTTCGAAAATATATGTACGTTATCCGACGCTCTTACGGTGAAGGAAAACATCACGAGGAAACCTTCATGCACGCTTGCGAACAGATTCAAAGGTTGTGTGTGAAGTCGTCCAATCCGCACTGGGCCCGCGTGGACGACTCAGGCCTAATCACCCTATACGGCTCGTGCCCGGTGGGGACGTTTAATGAGCTGATGATTATTTTTTTTTTATTAATTAAGATTTTGTAATAGTGCCCGCAGCTGGACTTCATAACCCCACCGCCAAAAATGGCTAGTCGCTACCAAATTGATTGCGATTCCAGTAGGTAAACAGTCTCTTAAACTTATAAAACAAATTTTCACAATTTTTATAAAACGATGGTAACTTTGTATCTAGCTTTATACAGTTGGAGGTTTACCAATATGTGTTTACTGAAAATAAATGGAGAATTAAAATCAATTAACTGGTATAATTACGTGAGACGATACGTTTAATTCGAAATGTATTAATAATGTAATTGAACGCAACTGCGCAGCATACGGATACAAAGCCTTTTCGAGGTAATAAGACCGTATAATGAATTTAATTGAATGTTGAATCATTTACATGTTTTTGTATATACCTACTTTACTATATGTATAATTAATATAATTATATACATGTGATCGGTTACATTGAGTCTATTATATTATTTATTAGTCATTTGTTAATGTATTTTAAATTAACGAATTCAGTACTATACTGTTTGAATATACGTATTTAATGCTTAAATTTTTCCAGGTGCATATTATTGGCTCATGCGATAATTAGCTTTGATCCTACCAAAGCAGATAACCGTTAAAGGAAGTTGACCGCACGCTTTCACTTTACTCAAATATAGTATTGTTACATATAAGCTCTTACGGTGAAGGAAAACATCGTGAAGAAACCTGCGCACGCCTGCGCAGAGATTCAAAGGTGCGTGAAGTTGGCCAATCCGCACTGGGCCCGCGTGGACGACTAAGGCCTAAACACCCTAGACTGGTATGCTCGTGCCCCTCGGTGGGGACGTTTAATGAGCTGATGATGATGATGATAATACAAAAGTTAACATATTATAGGCCAATTTACGATCAAATGTTGGATAATTACATTTAAGATTACTTAGAATAAAATACATTCGTATAATTTTCTATTTGGTAAACAAGGGTGTAATTTTTTTTGGTATTCGTTTTTACGTCTTTACCTCAATCAAAAGTTAGAACACTTTTAAAATATCACGTTCATTGGAAATAGTTGAAAATGTTCGCCGATAGCGGAAAGACCGATGAAGCGAGCGGTGCATTTCACATAGACTATGTGTGTGGTAGAAATGATTAAAGTGATTACATTTCAAATACCAGCATTATACAAGATCTTACCAGAATCAGTATCATTGTTCGAAAGAACAATTACTTATTCTACAAGTGTTTTTGCTTCTAAAACGATCAATGACGATGTTAAAACTAAACTTCCCTTCTCCTGGTCTCATTCTAGAGGCATATAGTTATTTTAGTGACACATTAATAATATAGAAGATTGTTTACTGCGTACGTAGCTTCTGACATAAATCCTTTTAAAAATTAACGAACTTCTAAAAACTTTTGAGACTCTATTTTACCTTCTTGTAATGCTATTTTCTTTAGTCCCTTTGAAGGATAAAAGTCTCGAGGTCACTTCATTGTATATTTTTAGTAGTCGGGGGTTTTAATAGCCACGCATAGGCAGCTACAGATTTTTTTATGTTATAAGTGTACTGGACGGTCTGGACGTTCACCTGATGATAAGTGATACGCTAGACCATGACAGAGCGGCATTAAAGGAGACTAACAACTGATAGACAGTTAATATTCTCCATCAATGCCGCACTGCGCCCGTCACCCGAGACAACAGATGTTAGGTCTCTTATACCCGGTAATTTCACTAGCTATAGACGACACTATAGTGTCCTCATCCCGAAACACAAAAGTGCACATTCCTGTTTCACGGGATGATATCTGGCACTGCGGTGGTACCTACGTAGACGACGCAGTATCGAGTCGACCACCTAGTAATATAGGTACTTTCGCATATATTCTATTTTTATAGATTTGGTTTTAATTATCATTACCTAAATGGACACAATAGTTAATAAACTGTACGTTTTCGATAAAAAACTCACAACATAAATGTACCAAGCTTTTAAAAATTATTGTAAAATATGTTTAAATAGTTTCAGTATAAAAGTTTTCTTGGTTCATTTAACATTTCATTCAAAACGCAATTGAGCACGTAAGCGATATTGAAATGGCTTCTTCTATTTTGAGCCAGTATTGGTTCATGTGTCAAAATTGAATTATACTCGTTCATTTGAATAGAAATGTAATCAGAGCTTACGCCTTTATTTTTTGATAAATGTTAAATTTTAACAACAAATTGAAGATTGATTGCTCTCCGTGGAGCGATAAGTCAAATTCAATGACAACGTAAGAAACGTATTCAATCAGAAATATGTAATGATGTCACAAAAATACAATCGTTATTTTTTATTGCAAAAGTAATTTAATGTTGCATGACTTCTTCATTGTCATCATCATCATCAGCTCATTAAACGTCCCCACCGAGGGGCACGAGCCTACCCGTATAGGGTGATTAGGCCTTAGTCGTCCACGCGGGCCCAGTGCGGATTGGACGACTTCACACACAACCTTCGAATCTCTTCGCAGGCGTGCATGAAGGTTTCTTCACGATGTTTTCCTTCACCGTAAGAGCGTCGGATAACGTACATATATTTTCGAAAATTCGAAAATACATTGGTACGTGTCGGGATTTGAACCTCAGCCCTCCCGGTAGGAAGGCGACAGTCCACAATACTGAGCCACCGACGCTCTTATATTCTTCATTGTACTTATAGGTATTTTATAATTCGTATGTTGCCAATATTGAAAATTAATACAACTTGACAAGAATTTTATCAACTGTAGTAAGCGAGTTGGGCATTTAAGACTGTCGTCCAGCTTAAACGCCATAAACTAACACGGTTGTACGCACTATTGGCGATGCTTTATATTAGGCCAAATCCATTATATTCCTATAGTAATAAGAAGCACTACAGAGATGCCTTATGAAGTTCTTTTCCGTGAAACAGGGTTGTACAGTTTTATATTGAAATGTTATGCTCTTCAGTTAACGGCGTTTAGCTCGAGGACAGCGGAAGATGCCTTGGTACTTTTAACACAATACTGTTTAGGCACCATTACCATAAATGCCCTATAGTGGAATGAAATAGAGTAATGATATAACAATTAAAACAACATTAGTTAAGTATATTAGAATTATAGATTTCTTAATAATCTCATCATCATCATCATCATCAGCTCATTAAACGTCCCCACCGAGGGGCACGAGCCTACCCGTATAGGGTGATTAGGCCTTAGTCGTCCACGCGGGCCCAGTGCGGATTGGACGACTTCACACACAACCTTTGAATCTGTTCGCAAGCGTGCATGAAGGTTTCCTCGTGATGTTTTCCTTCACCGTAAGAGCGTCGGATAACGTACATATATTTTCGAAAATTCGAAAACATATTGGTACGTGGCGGGATTTGAACCTCGGCCCTCCCGGTAGGAAGGGCGACAGTCCACACCATTGAGCCACCGACGCTCTTAATAATCTATCGAGGTTTAAATTTCAGCTACTTGACTTAAATATTCTTTATTTCAAGATCCTCACATCATCAACAACTCATGTACATGATCATGAACGTGTACTTGTTTGATCAGAGTCTATTGAGGTCTTGGCTAGTATGCATCTATAATATGTAAGCAGGTCTCCAGTCTCATTTATTATTTGAAACGATGCATTTCAAGGGGAGTCGATTCCTAAAGTTTTTTACGTTAGAGATTCTATTGGATGAAATATTGACTTAGGAGAGGTAATGAAATATCAGATAAATTTAAAGAAAGCTCTTAATAAAAAAATGGTTATTTTCTGCCCAGTTCCGTTCTATGCCATCAAAGTTCTGCGGTTTTAAAAGTGAGAACGTGGTGACCATTACTTTGCAATCAAACGTAAGTTACGTTGCAGCTTACTCCGATAACTGTTGATTTATATTAGGACCGCTCTCGGAAACCTCGGCTCAGCACTGCTTGCTTTCTAGGATATATCGACACGTTCCTTCATACGGACAATGCTCACCTTTGACCCAGTTTATGGATTCTCACCTATAGCATGACAATAGCTTTGAATTCGTATTATACTGGACACCAGGTTGTTGACTGGGTTCATAAAATAACTGAAACTCTTATTTAAATAAGAATACTACTCAAACTCAAAACCCTCAATTTTTATGATGATTATCCACAGCTGATTCTTTATTATAACAGTCCGTAGCTAGACTTTCGACTTCCTCTACAATAGTGAAGGTCAAAATCTACACGCTCAGCAAGTATGGACGCTGTAAGTTAGGTCTAATGAGAAACCTCTGTTACCCATCATCATCATCGTCACTAAAGTCTCATATGTCTACTGCTGAACGAAGGTCTCCCCTAATGATTCCCACGTAGACCGATCCCCAGGATCTGCTAGCAGTGGTCATACATCTACTATCTGTCGCCTTTACCAAAATTTATCACCTGAACTCCGTTATTCAGTTACTGCAAAATATTTTGTCAATAAGTTACCTCATCCGGGATCCACTCAACTAGTTGAAGGGTATAAAATATATACCACTCATAAATAAAATTCCACCAAAAACATCTCATGTTAAATGTTGCAAAGATGACTACATAAGGTTTCCTTGTGAAAAAGATATCAGATCTCACGTAGAGCCAAGGTACTGAAACGAACTAACTCTACCAACCCAGTATTTTAATGACTTAATCAGTAAATTTTTAATATCAAAAAAATTTAAAGAATAAAGTTATTTAATTGATACTTTGTATGTTTAATACGTCTGTTATTGACAGCATACCTTGAGAATATGAACAATCTAGTACATCGGAAACCAAGTCTATGAGAGTTAAAAAAACGACGAAACACATCGAGAAAAGGTAGGTACTTAGTGCCCTTGCGTTTCATGCTTTTGCTCGTATATGTAATTTTTTTTTAACATTCACACAACGCCATCTACCGCAAGTTAAGCGTAAAGCTTGTATTACGGGTACTAAACAACTGATAAACAACTTATACTCAGGTACATTAAACAATCAGTGCTTCGAGACTCCTACTGTTACAAGCATGATCAAACTACGAAGGACCAGTACAGCACTTGGCACTGGTCCTACAGAATGCACACGTTGATTCCGATTATAGTGCGGGCTTGTATTTGACACGATTACGTCATCGATAGACGTCTACCGTCAATTTCCTTTGATGGTGTCAAGATTTCGTGCCGATTCCCAAACCACTAAGCTGGTTACGGGAAAGCTAGCGTAAACCAATCCACTAACGTGGGTAACTTGTGCCAATATATTTGCGGAATCGGACACAGGTATGCAAAATTGGGGAGGCGAACAATTAGTTGGCAAGTTTGGAAACTCCGCCCGTTAAACTTTAATTAACCTTTTGCTTTCTTGCGTGTTGATTCACTTTTCACATTGTTTTTCACCTGTTCCTTCGCTTTTCACTTCGAGCGTACTAGAGATGGGACGTTTATCACTTGATATTAAAAAGATGCTTCTCAGAATTTAAAACTTCTTAATGTAATAAATAGTGCTAGTCGATATCAATTTACACGTATTAGTTTCAATGTAATTTAATCAAAGAAGTTCTGAGATTTAATTGGTTATTTGGTACTTTTCCAATAATCTAGATAAGTTTATTTCGAAGATAAGAAGTAAATGTCATGAAAATATTCTCGACTGGCGTGTATGGTACTAAAAAATGCTAAGCCGCTTCACCCGGCGTAGCTTTGACGACTTGACTAATGTGTCAGTCCGCCAATAGATGTTTACTCCTAGGGTTTGGTTTGCGAAAGTCATTAGGTGAGGTCTTCGTTCAGCAGAGCACATATTATGTAGACACCACTGATGATCATCATTATCTCATTAAACGTCCACATAAGAGCGTCGGATTATCGTACATATAATTTTGGAAATAGAAAACATATTGGTACGTGCCTGCGCATTCCAGATCAGAAGGCAAACAGTTCACACTAATGAGTCACCGACGCTCTTACTTCTTACCAACGACGCTCTTTATGATCAATAAATGAATCTTGAAGATTGTTTAATTTAATATAGCATTAGTACCGTTAGCCTTTAACAAGCCCTCTGCAGGGATAGGCCTTCCCACACGCCTGACTATAAAGAGTTAAGGCCGTAACCCACCACGTGTGCCCAAAGCGGATTGGTAGTGAAAACTACTAGCATCCGATAGTATCCGGGAACAAATGGCTTAACAGGTCTACCAAAGCACTGAAGGCAATTAATACTGTAGTTATAATACATCTGAAAACCATAATTTATATTTTAATAAATAATTAACTTCATTTGGCTCTAAGTCAATTTGCAGCTTGTTAATATATAATGTGTATAGGTATACTCAATTAATTAATTAAAACAGATTTTCAATCCTTCATTATTCTGCAATTTTAGACTTTCATCGAGTTCGGTATTTAAAATCACTTAATATTAAAGGCACAGTATGTTGGCGTCACTTAATATTCCGCCAACGCTTATTCGATTTCATGCTTCA
This sequence comes from Leucinodes orbonalis, assembly GCA_019425675.1. Taxonomy (NCBI): domain Eukaryota; kingdom Metazoa; phylum Arthropoda; class Insecta; order Lepidoptera; family Crambidae; genus Leucinodes; species Leucinodes orbonalis. The sequence continues at coordinate 30,904 of PQWD01011126.1, read as the reverse complement.
AAGTTGTGTCAGACGACTGTTCGTTGAGTTATCATGTGCATACATACTAAGGTAAATATTTTGCCATCTGAAGAACCTAATTTATTTATAAAATAGCTGTGCTCCGTAGTATTTACCCGTGACACTAAACATCTCCTAATGTACCTTGAATAACATGAGCACGTCGGTAGCTTAATGTGGGGCTGTTGCCTTCCGATCCGTTTCCTCAGGAGCGTTTCCCTTCACTGTAAGAGCGTCGGATAACGAACATATAATTTTGAAAATTCGATAACACATTGGTAAGTGGCGGGATTTGAACCTCAGCCTTCCCGGTAGGAGGGCAACAGTCCACACCATTGAGCCACCGACGCTCTCAAGTGTAATGTACCTACTTAATAACAAGCCGCCGTTCTACGAGCTGGCAGTGCGCTCTTTAGAATAAAGCTATTTATGTGCAAATTGACGATATATTGTCAATGTTATCACTGCCCAACTACTCAAAGTAAAGGACAGCGTCACGTCGCTCCGGAAACTTTGATTACAGCGACGTTCAACTTGCGATGGATTCCGCTGCACCACGTACCCCTATCTGATTGGCTTACAACTATCACGGTCCCTTACTATGAAACATATAAGATAACTACTAAAGTGGTTAAATTATCTGTGATGTACCTACTGTTAAAGTTGGGTTTTGTGGTAAAAGAACTAATAGTTTGACATTGCTCTACTACACTACTATATATATAGATACGGCGTTTATCCGTTGACAAACGATGTGTCAAATCGTTATCTAGCAATAAGGAAGGCATTTGCGATGCTTGTACAGGCATTCGGATATAATGGTTAAAGGGGAGACCTCTTGAGAAGTAAGAGAAAGATCATAATATTTTTACCATACGTCTTTTGTGTTTCGGTGGTGCAGTCTGTAGCCGCTTTTCCTATTTATACCACAGTTTTTTATGACCTAGGGTGACAATAGCCACTATGTCGTTGAGTCATAAGCCGATATTTTATTGATTCAAATTTATATAATAAAAAGGCTCTAAAATTTTAAACGAACACGTGCTTTATTCGCAAATTTTGAAATGGGTTTCATAAGCACCTGCGATATAAGTAATACGTTTCAGTGGAACTTTTATTATTAAAATAAGTGTCTATGCATGCTCATAAAAAAACATTTTATATTTAACATTTTGGCCGATTGAAAACAGTTGTTTTTTTTTTGAAAATAAAGTAATGTTGTTCCGCGCATCTTGGTTGTAAGTGATACGCCTGACCATGACAGATGCTGTATAGAAGGAAATTATTATTAGTATGTAGTCATTATTTTCTGTCAACGCTGCTCTGAGTCTGTCACTTGAGATAGCGTAAGGTTTCTTATATCCGGTAATTTAATAGCTACTGTGCCCTCATTCCTAAACAAGGAAGTGCAAGACTTCTATTTTACGGACGATATCTAGCACTGCGTTGGTCTCTATCAAGACAACTCAGTGCCGAGTTTACCATATAAGTATATTATTCGCTTTCAATAAAGCAAAATACTTCTATTTTGAAAATTAGGTGAAATAGTTTAGAATAACGATCGTAGGGTCCCAAACTGTAAGCACATAGTTGTCGCTTCAAGTACACTTTGGAATAACATGTTGGAACGACGTAGGCGCTAAGTTTGCGACACAGCTGTGAATAATACTGAACACATAATTCATATCAAGACATTTAGACACGCTTATTTTGAATAAGCCTGCGAGGTGTTAACTGATTCAGAATTAAACATGTTCGCCAGGTGACGAGTGTTCGCTTGAAAGTAATACGATTTGCGCAGTAAATATTCAACAATAGAGTTCAATTTAGAATTAACAGGCATCTGTTCGAATTGCTACTTCCGAGAACATCGTATCTTTAAGTTTCGAAACTATGTATCTCTACATATGGTACCAAACTTTATATCATTGTATGAATAAATTAATTTCAAACTAATCATAGCTAATAAGTAACGTATAATTATTAGGGTCTGCTATTAACTGAAATTTCAGCGCATAGGTACTGATTGTCATTCGGCACTTAACTCCATGGTGATTAAGAAGTTTAGACATTCGATGCTACAATTTTATTGAGATGGTGTGTTTTTTTTAATTAGCTGGTAAACGACTTAATGACGTCAGAGAGATAAACATACATATTGGACTTCCATTATTGTTTACCTAAGACCAGCGAAATCCAATTACGAAACTATATATAAAAAGCTTACATGTATGAAAACTCCACAAATATTTTACTATTTATTAAAATAACAATGTATAAAACAAATGGCTTTTCACTATGAACTAATTACTTACAAAGATTTCACCTAGCTCACTTTCAATCGTTCGTTTTGGTCCGACAACTCACCAAGTGTACATCTTGTTTCCAATGTTCCATTTCACCGAGACATCTATACGATGCATTTTAAGATTCCTCAAGTAGATTATAAAATACTAAGAAATTACATTCGTAACTTGGATTAATAGAAGGTTTTGCGCTGGTAGCTCATCTAATGAAGCGATTAATTACTGCGTAATTTACGAGTAATTGGTTCAGAAATTACTTTTGGTCTCGGGTTGTGTAATATTTGCCACCCAATTTGGCTTTTACTTGATTTCTTTTAAAGAAGCTGTTATGGGATATTATTGCATTGATTTATTCAGTTTAAATGTTCCATAAATCCAATTAATTTATCTACAGGACAAACTGTAGATTATTAAACAAGACTAGATAAATAAATATATTTGATCCTCCTTATCAAGGAACGTTTACAGGTACAAACATTTGAGGATCTCCTAATTTCGGTTCGAATCTTATATTGACTTTAGATTCTCCATCGCCTACCTCTAAGAAACTATTCCAATCAAGCATCCAGTAGAATCCATTTTTCCTAGGTGGTGGTAATTCAGAATCTCCTGGTACTTCTGGTGCTGCACCACCAAAGGAATCTTCGAGATCAGCAATTGAAGCCCCTGTATCTGATGCTGCCGAATCAGCTATAGTAGGAGTTTCGTCAGATTTGGGGTCCGAACTTGTGTTGCTAGTTTCGCTTTTTGATGATTCAGTTGTTGTATTTTCGGTCTGTCTTTTATTTTGTTCACTTTCCACGGCAGCCTTAAATTCTTCTAATGGATTAATGCCTTGACCCAAAGGAATAACCTTGATAGCTTCGTAGTCTATAGGCTCATAGCTTGGTTTTGAAGATTCTGTAGGCGATTTTGTCTTTTTTACAGGTAAATCAAGAGGTAGTACAGATTTTTGATGTTCAGATGGAGAAGTTTCTAGTTCGAATGGAAATTCTGGACGCAGCGGTTCATACAAAAAGTTGGCTGGTGGTAAATTGTCATCTACTACCGGTTTGTGATCGGAATCTGATGAGATTAAATCATAGTTTAAGAGAATATTTTCTGGAAGCTGCACCGTGCCATCGACTACTTTTGCAGGTGGCAAAGGTTTAAAACCTTCTAACGGTAAAAGGAAATGGTCTTGGCCCGGTTTTCCTTTTAAGCCATGAGCATTTAGGAATGCTTCCAGTTCCGCTGGGAAATCATCTTTAGGCTTTTCAATAGATTTTGATGGCTTTGTTTTCTTTAAAGTTTTATGCAGTTTTTCAAGTGAATTTATCAGTTGGCTTGGAGCAGGAGTAACTTGAGATGCGGGGACTACTTCAACACGAGGTGGTCTCGTATACAATTCTTGTAATGATGACCCATCTCGAGGTGTATATGGTAGAACAACAACTACTGAGGGTTCATTTTTCTTTGTTGTACTAGAATATCTTACCGTTGTACTCGGAGGAGCAGTCGATGAGATAGGTAAACTTTCTCGGTTAATAGGTTTTTTCGTTGCTGGATTAATTTCGTTATCTTCAATTCTAAAAGAAGACTGCGTTGTTTTCGTCTCTCTTGACTCTTCTACTGAAGACGATTTACTTTTAGCATCTTCAGCTCTGATGTCATTCAAAAGTTGTATTATTTCTTCCCTAGAAAGTCTGGGGAGACCTGCGTTTGCTTGGAGAATAGTTTGAACTTGCTTGACGGTTTTTTCCACATCAACAGCGGCATATACTGTAAGTATTAATACCGCAATCACGCAGCATCGCAGCACCTTCATTATCTGAAAAAAATAAAAATTAAATTGAAATAAAATTAGAGGGTAAATATTTTTACTATAATTTCAGTCTAAATATATACAGCTGAGCAAATATTATGGCATTCATTGGTGGTTCGTAGTTAAAATTAAATAAATTTTTGAAATCTATGTATTATAAATGTAAAAAAATAATTGATGGACTATTAATATTTGCATGAATGGGTTTATCAAAATATAAAACATTGATTAAAGGGAAATTTTGGTTTGGCTACTGGCAATTCTCTTTCCTTACATAATGTAAATATTTTAGCAGTTGTTAACATTATAAAGTTGAAATGCATGAAAACAACCCGTAGAAATAAAGGCTTCCCTAAACCTGCAATTACATCTATCTATCTATCTATCTATATATATATTATATAATATTATTATATATAATATATATATACTGCAACATAAAATAATGCTGATGCTATTCTAACACCGCCTTTATGCTAACTACGTAAGAACCATAATCTAGCATATTACGTGTCTACGTAACTTCGCTACTTTCTACGTCAGTTGGTAATATTAATATTCTGATGGCCGCCACACATGATGCAACAAGGTCTTTCCCATGTTCAATGTTCCACTTATGATAATGTCCGGTTGGAGGATAAAACGGCGTTCTTTATTTTTGAGTAAATTTTTATGTTCTATTTTGCAAAACTAAAAAAGTATGTTCACATGTAACACAACGATTGTTTGCTGACATCGTATTCCTTATAGTTTTAATAACGAAGCCTCTTTTCTTAAGGAAATCAATAAGTAGGATTTTGTTTTGGTTCTAATTTAATGATGATAGATCTTTACCTATTTCAATCTATGTTTGAAAAACCATCAAAATAGTAATGTTTGCGTGTGTAATTAATTATTTCTAACATTTTTACTGTCTAACTCAAAATTGTCTTTTACCAAAGGTAATACGCGTAATAAATACACTTACGAGCAATATTCATGCGTACAAATCTCATAGAAAATTGTTTTTCTATTCCATTGTTTTCCTATGGAAATTTGAGGATCACGCGAACACTCAAGCGATAAAATATGATGAGTCCTGATCATTTTTCTTCCGGCACTCATCGCTCGAATTATTTATTTGCCAGCTCATAAGTTTTCGGTGTTTGTATCAAAGGGTGAAGTGAAATTTTCTATGTAATATTGAGATAACTTATTACAGGTTACACTTACGCAGTAGTAATAAAAATAAAAGTAATTTGTAGTGTTATTAAAATATTCATTCTATTTTCGTAAAGGTTCTGTTATAAAGGTTATAATCAATCAAAAACAGTATCTTTTATTACATTGGAGGCTATTTGTATTTAAAATTGGAGTTTCAACTAATTTGAATGAAAAAAAAAATTTTATTTCACAACTCTACTGTTATTTTTATTAATTGAAATTTGTTTCAATATTTGCTATAAATTATGACATGTGAGGGTGTTTTAAAAAATACTGACTTGTGCTGATCATGTATCCCAAACCACAAAAGCTACGGATAAATAATGCCGAACTTAAGTTTCCAACTTTTTCTCAGCATTATTAATGACTGCTAGGAGCGCTTTGTCAGACAAAGCCTAATATCTCCTAGGTATCAGGTATAAATGGAACTCAGGCAGTCCAGATTTAAGTTAGAGCTGCGCTCGTTTACAAAAACGGCCTTGAATCATTATTAAGAAAATTGAAATGCCTTAAAATATATATTTAATCATAGCAAAATTATGAATGTTTTGCGTGTCCGTTTTCAGCATCATCAATATTTAAGCGTAGCACTTTTCAATACAGAATTAAAATTTAATACATAAATAAAGCCTTAATCATTTTGAGTATTGGGGAAAATTTATATATATATAGAAAACTACTATGTTTTGTCTATCAACAGAAGGTAATTGATCCATTATTTTTCAGTGTCGAAGAAATTCCAATAATAACTATATTAACCAACCGTTCACGTGTACTTCGAGTAACAAATTTTCAATTTACTTCAATCAGTGGTTTCCATTTCATTAGAGTGTTTGCTTTGTAAATTAATTGTCATTGATAAATTTAGTACACTGCTTTGATCTGAGCTTGAACGGATTTTCTCATAGTACATAATTCAATTTAATTACAGCATGCTTAACTAATGGTTAAATGAAGTTCTGTTTACATTGAATGTTAACAATATTGTGCTGGTGGAATTTTCAATATAATGTATTTATTGTTAGTGACATTATATAAGGAAATTCAGAAACCCAAAACGCGTTTCAATATGTATTCACCTATCGCGGGCAGGTTTTCTCCATTTGTCGAAATAAGTGTTAAAAATCAGGGCGTATTGCATCGAAGCGCATTTATAAGAAAAATAAATAAAGTAATTAAATCATTTATGTTTTTTTTTACAAATAAAACCCTAATAAAAAAGTCTTGGTCGAAACCAATAAATATAATGTATGCTTTTAAATTTTACCATAAATTAAAATTAGTATTATATACTATGAAATAAAATATGCGCAACTCGTAGTGTTATTTTGTTTAAAATTATAAATAGCTCGATTTAATTACGGCTGTTACGGCCTAGTCACATGACCTAGTTCAGTAATTAAGTTCTGCCTGATCATGTGTCACCTACTTCAAGTGTATTGGGTGATCACAAAGGATACAAGAATAGGTATTTGGATATCACTCTAGTCAATACAAATGAAGGAAGTTAAGATACGCATTAGAGCTGTTGATGTGTGTACCATGTACGTCGATGAGTCACATTTGTGTTTTTTATCATCATTAGCTCATAAAACGTCCCCACCGAGGGGCCTTAGTCGTCCACGCGAACCCAGTGAGAATTAGGTGACTTCACGCACAACCCTTGAATCTCTTCGTAAGCGTGCGAGGTCTCCTCACGGTGTTTTCCCTTCACCGTAAGACCGTTGATAAAAGTACATGTAATTTCGAAAATTCGAAAAGCATTGGTACGTGGCGGACTTGAACCAAATCGGAAAGCAACAGTACACTCCAATGAGCCACCGACGCTCATAATTTCAGTTTTTATCAGACTTCAAAAGAAGGCTACTCAATTCGATATGGTTCTTTTTCTTTAAAATTGTGTTGTTGGCAGATCTGTGTAATATACTTATTCATAATTACACTCAAACATTCCATCATTGAATAAAAGCATTATTCAATGAATTATTATGGACAGACTTAGCGCTGTTGGCGGCAGATGGTCCTTACCTACAGCTTCAAACAAGGCAAGTTGCGAGCGCAGATAATGTCTCTCAGCCTAAGCCCTATGACTAACACGTGAATCAATTGAAGTCATCCTATCTTACCCTTCCTTTTAAATGTTCTTAGGGCTACTAGTTTTTTTTCGTCTTAAAAACTAAGGGTGTTAATTTAAAGTCTACAAGTATTATGTAGGTTAAGCTAAGATGCTATAAAATGTTTTCTTAGCACCTACCATAACATGAAACTTTGAGTTTTAAACAGGTAAATACATCGTGACATCATAACAATATTAATCACGCGAACAACCTCAACCTAAAACCAACCATAAACCGTGATAATCATCACCAAATTACATAATAATACAACACGAGTCGACGCGAGATTATTCAACCCACTTTCCTAGAAGCAAGATGGCTACAATATAATATTTTTTTCATACCCAAGCCGTGAATGCTTGTCGTACGTAATAACGTAATAATAGTATTTTTATGAAACGCCAAGGAACGGAAGCAGCAACGCTAAAGGAATATATGGACCATTCACGAGTGTTCGTAGGACCCCCTTCGAATCACCGGTGTATTCAAAGCTCGAAGAAAAAGATGAAAATCCGTGTAAGAGGAGTTATTAAGCTCAGCAAGCTTATTTCCGTTTTTGAATTAGTTGAGGAAATTCGAGTAATGTCGATTCTTATTGTTATATTGTTACACCCTTTATAAATTGGATCATTGATATTTTTATTTTTATTGATGTTTTGCGTATTTTCTTGTGATTCAGTAGATGGTAGTATAGTTATCGGTGAGCTGGTAAGGTAAGTTTGACTTAATTCTTGATAGTTGATGTTAGCGGTCCAGTTTTGTGTTTTGACGATATAGATCTGATAAAGCGAAGAGCCAAGTTCAGTAGTTTAATGCCTAGTACCTATATGTCTATTTTACTATATTTTAAACCCGTACCTGTATCCTATAACTATTGTTTTGTATAATTCCTAAATGATTTTCTTTGCATTTCGACCCATTTGGTGTAATGATAAAGACGTCGGCTAGTAAATCATGGGTTCCGGGTTCGATCCCCGGGCAGTACAAATATTTGTGTGCATGAACATGTCTGTTTGTTATGTTCTGGGTGTTGTCTATGTATAATACTACACAAAAATTGTATATGAGTATGTTTATACGTTGCATGGTATACATAATATAGGCTTCACGCTTAACTTGGGGCTAGATGGCGCTGTGTGAATGTGAGTGGATATTTATATTGTTTCGAGTCGAATCGCTTACTCGTTTATCGTCGTATAAAAAAATACCAGAATTGGGCACCAATATCGCTAATCTAAAAGTGCGCTTTTAGGATCTTTAGTGTTGCAATAATACAATTTTGCACTCATTGGTTCTATTCTATGGTAGGGTTTTAATTGATTACACCATCAGACAATTCATTCTACTTTAAATTTACCATTGTAAGTCGTTAACATTGAAGTTGTGCCAGATTAAAAAAAATACAGTTGGATTGACACACGGTAGCATAAGCTGAAGCAGGGCCCACTTAACTACAAATAACTTTTCATATTTTAATTATGTATTTGTTTGATTTGTCTTTAATTTTTTCTATATATTTACCTTTTATGCGTGTTTATGACATTGTTTTTTTTTCGCATAAATGTATTGTATTATTTTTGTGGTCATGTGTTTTTATATGTGTCAAATGTGTCTTTACATGTGTAGTAAATGTCGTCTTTATTTCTTTCTTTTAAGAACACTTTTAAGTGTGGTGATGTCAAGTAAACTAGTAGGATTGAAACCCTGGTTAATCCATTTCTATAACAACCCATTTGGTATTGCGGTTGAGAGGTCGACTGCAACACCAAGGGTTCCGGGTACGATCCCCGGGCAGTACAAACATTTGTGTGCATGAACATGTCTGTTTATAATGGTCTGGGTGTTTTCTATGTATAATGTGTATCTATTTACAAAAAAAGTATATAAGTGTGTTTATCCGTTGTTTAGTACCCATAGTACAGGCTTCACGCTTAACTTTGGGCTAGATGGCGCTGTGTGAATGTCAGTGGATATTTATATTTATTATTTATTTAATATACAATTCAATTTAAGAATATCCTCACTCAGCTCGGGTTCGCACCGATGAATGACGACCATCGAATCGATGACACGCACCGTTTGAGATGTGACGAGGGGATACATTCAAAAGAATATCTCAATACTATCGTATCAATCATACACATTTATTTGTGCAGATTGCATTATATTTATCTGAGTGTTGATGGAAATCCGGAGATACTTGATGTGTGAGCTGTATTAAGTTATTGCGAACGATAAACAGGATTCAAGCAATGCGATAAAAATAGGTTGAAGATTAGGAATATTGACAATCGAATTATCAAAGGGTAGTTGTTGCAAAACAACTATCAGATACGGTAGGTATGGACAAGCGCTCATGACAGGTTTTAAAGGTAACTTTTCCTATTTTTATGTTTAAAATTTTTTACGGAGTGCTAAATAATACTATGGCTGGAAACTTTTGAATGGACATCATATAACTGCACATTTACATTATCATTACTGTAATTTTCCAAAAATGTATAAATACAGAGCGTCGGTGGCTCAATGCTGTGGACTGTTGCCTTCCTACCGGGAGGGTTGAGGTTCAAATCCTACCACGTACCAATGTGTTTCCGAATTTTATCCGTTATATGTACGATATCCGCCGCTTTTACGGTGAAGAAAAACATTGTGAGGAAACCTTCATGCACGCCTGCGAAGAGATTCGAAGGTTGCGTGTGAAGTCGTCCAATCCGAACTGGGCCCGCGTGGACGACTAAGGCTAATTAATTATTAATCACTCTATACGGGTAGGCTCGTGCCCCTCGGTGGGGACGTTTAATGAGCTGATGGTGTATAAATACATCCCAAATTTCATGAATACGTAGTATCCCACACTTACTAGTTTATTGTTCCACGAACAATATGGGGCTTTTACAAAACCGAATATGAGAGGGTTATTTTAAAATTTATTGATATATATAAAATTCCGAGTACCTACACTCTTGGTAAAGTTTATTGAAAACATGTTAACTCTTATCGTACCTTTCTAAACACTACACCCAAGTAGACATTCCAGTCATGATTTAATACGTAAAACTTCGTTTTCATTTCACTTTAAATGCTGGTATATGTAAGATACTTGTTTGTACATTCGAGAATCTTCTCCAAACATGCGATTTGTCATTGAAATCTGCATGGAAACTAGCATTTCCATGCAGTCACATTTGAATGATTTCTGTTGATGAAAACAGCATTGTTCCACGGTACACACGCAATATTACTAGTGTGACATAAAAACTCACGACACAACGAACCATTGAAAGTGAAAGGCGTAGCCTCGAGCCGTACGAGCTACAGTGAAGCGCAACTATCAGTTGGATGAGGCACATCGATGTCATTGCCACGGCGAATTCCAAATTGTTGGGATGAAAACGGCAATGGATAACGAATACAAAGATAATACCTAATATTATAACTTTTAATAGTCTAAAGTGGAGACCCCGTGGTTATTCAATGATTATGCGTTGTCTGCCGTAGATGTATTTATTATAATTAATGCTTTTTGTTTTTATGTTACATTGCAGATTATTTTATTTAAATATATAGAAGAAGACATTAATTAAAGTATTTATTGATAGATGTATAGTTCGTTGCCAATGATGTAAAAAAGTATGGATTCGTGATATGCTCACAAAACAATCGAAAAGTGTTCCGAATGCAGTGACAGCACCCTTACACATATTTCGAATGAGCGTAGGTACATTTACCTAAACAAAAGAGTACAAACTGTACTCTCTTCGGTGGTTCGTTTTTGAAGCACGGTTGGCGTATCTACCTTTAAATATACAGAATATCATTGTTCGTTGCCTATTAAAGAAAATTATGTAATGATTCCAAAATTATATAATATTGCGTCATTTTTTACGGTTGATAAAACAATCATTACATTGTCAATATCAATCTAAAATGAATGCATCTAAACTTATACTTTCGTAAAATTTAAAATATTTGCGAGGATAAAATTGCTTGTACACAAAAAACAAACAAAATCGTTACCAAGGGAGCGCCAAAGAATTGTCAAAGGCATAAAAAACAAGGTCGTCTCGTATGGCACGGATATTTTAGCACGTGTAAAGGTATTCATACAAGTGTTCAGACCTTTGATACAGTCATGTTACAAATGAGGCTTTCATAGGCGGGTCCTTAGCGAGATCAAAGACAACATGTAAGAATTGCAATAAACGTTATTGGAATTACTGCGCAATTGATTTTTCTCTCTACACTGTATTGTTTCTATTAGAATCAAGTTCTAAGCTACGCATAGCTATACTGTGTAGGAAGGCCCGTGCCCTGCAGTTGGTCGTTACAGGCTGATGATGATGAAGAGTTAAGTACATCAATTTATTTGGTCATTTTCCTTATACTATGATCTTACATTATTTGAATGGACGTCAACTGTTAGGGATCCGGCAAAGGAAGTCATTAGGGAAGGCCTTCGTTCAGCAGTTAGTCTGTAATGATTGATGATTAAGCATTTTATTATTAAATAACTTAATATATGGAGAATAAAGTTTCCTCAATTCAACCTTTTTTATCATCATTACTAAATCACGAGCTTTGGTCTTATGGATAATATAAAGGTCTGAACGCTACCCAAACACAGTTTTTTTCCAGTACGTTTAATTGTCCGAAACAAATACTATAGATTCTACTAAGTAATGATTACAGCGACTCCACTTCATCTCTTTACCCTCAGGAAAGCTTTCAACTTGTCAAGTGTCTTTTACCAGATAACCACGACTCACAGCCTAGTGGTTGATGTCATAGGGAAACCGGTCGGTGATTTTCTCTCTAAATCGAAGATGAAACAAGTCTTCAAACTATCATATTATTGCTTTTGTTGAGTCAATATTATATATACTTATGATGTTAGTCTATTGAACGCAAATAAAGTAAGAATTTATATAAATAATTATCATTAAATAAACAGTAATGATCATTACTTTTATAAGTCTAGCCATTACTAAATAACGCTGATTGTGCTTGGTTTCACTTTTCAAGTTCTAACGTTTTCGAACACAAACTTAGTGCATAAACTAATTAGGTTTAATCTTTTCCGAACAAGTTAACACCTTGATTTCTAAAGAATTATCTGAAATGAGTCAATCGGCGACGAGCTCAGCAGGCGATTAATTTAATTGGAATTTTGAAATAATAATGCGACATTGGAAGTTCCCAATCGGCCTGAGTGGCTTTTGATGAAGTTTGTGTCTCTATTTAAAAAGTGGAGATACGTTCCGTTTCAGTGATTTCGTTGTTTCTCGGAGCCCAGGGTAAAATGGAACAAAATTAAGCGTACTTTCCATAATCAAAACTGTGTTTAAGAAAAGAGCGCTTAATTCTGTAAAGTGTTCTACTTTTAGTTGTTGAATAGGAAATCGCTTTGGTTATTACGAATATTATAAAACTAGGTTACAAAATAACAGCCATCACCTTAAATATTTACGTGTTCAATGGCGAAGTATAATGTTACACAAGTATTTTTAGTACAACCTAAAACAAGTAACAAGTTTAATAAATTATATGTTTTTTTGAGAAAAGTTTATTCAATGGAAACTCGTATCTCTGTGATAGGCACAAATTGATGAAAATATACTACATAAACAATAAATCTAGGATCTCTTTATAGATGAAAACAATTTTATAAAGATATTAACCATGTATCATGGTAGGACTCGATATAAGTATAAGTCAAATATGAGTGCTTTGCACTTTTGTGTTTCGGGGTGAGGGCATTGTAGCTCGTGAAATTACCGGGTATAAGCCACCTAACATCTGTTGTCTCTGGTGCCGGGCGCAGTGTGGCATTGACGGAGAATAATTACTGTCTATCAGTTGTCAGAGAGCGTCGGTGGCTCAGTGGTGTGACTGTCGCCTTCCTACCGGGAGGGCTGAGGTTCAAATCCCGACACGTACCAATGTATTTTCGAATTTTCGAAAAATATATGTACGTTATCCGACGCTCTTACGGTGAAGGAAACATCGTGAGAAGACCTTCATGCACGCCTGCGAAGAGATTCGAAGGTTGTGTGTAAAGTCGTCCAATCCGCACTGGGCCCGCGTGGACGACTAAGGCCTAATCACCTATACGGGTAGGCTCGTGCCCCTCGGTGGGGACGTTTAATGAGCTGATGATGATGATGATCAGTTGTTGGTCTCCTGCAATGTCGCTCTGTCATGTTCAGCCGCATCACTTACCATTAGGTGAGCGTCTTGACTGTTCTGTACACTTTAACATAAAGGCACTGTGCGTGCACTGATATTGAAATTATCGGGTATATGAGACGCGCAGGGCATTGGTGACGGAGAATAATCACTTCATACAGCGACTGTTTATCTTCAAGTACTGCTCTGTCGTGGTCAGACGTTAATAACTTCATAACATAAAAAATCATGTCCGTGGGTAACTTCCAGTAACTAAATGCATCAATACAATGGTTTAAGCTGACAGACGTAAACACTAAGGCTCTTCGCATCCTTCCTAATAATAATACATTACTATTGATCACCTTCCAAAATGGGACTGTATATAATGGGCAGTTAATTTATCCCAGCTCACTGGTTTAGAACGCTGATTTAGTAGGATATCTCGCGATATAACGACGAATTTCTTTGTGAATTGGTTTTAGCTCGGCAATAACATAATCCTATTGTCTGTTTCTGTGAGAGATCTTATGGCTTATGGAAGCCTGGTACCTTTAATTAATTAGTGTAAACTCTAAAGGCGAAACATGAGGTAAGAATGTAAAGTTAAATGCTCTTTAATGCCATTAACCAGCACGAAATCACACCAGAGGCGTAGTCCAGAAGCGTTGTCGACTTATTCTTCAAGAAGGGTGATGAAACTATTTTGAAGAATTATAGACCAATAGTGCTTTCATCTCGGTCTAAAGGTGGTTTTTAAGAGTTATAACGAACCGTTTCGCCATAGACTTCACGAATTCTAACCACCGCAGAAGCTGGGTTTCGAAAAGGCTACAGTACCGTGAAGTACGTCCATACTGTTCGGCAGCTTATACAGAAGACCGTAAAGTGTAACCAGCCGCTGTGTATGACATTTGTAGACTACGAGAAAGCCTTCGACTCCGACGAGACATGGGCTCTTCTGGAAGCTCTGGAGCTATGCGGTATTGACTGGCAATTAATAGAGGTCATTAAGAGTCTCTCCAATTCAGCGACGGTGACCGTTCAAATCCGAGACCAGCGGACAAGATCCATTCAATTGCGTCGTGTTGTGAGACAGGGGTATGTTACGTGTTATAAAAAAGATTTTCGTACGGGTTCTAAGTATCTAGCGGATATAATAGATAAATAAATGTAAACCATCAATTCGTACATTAAATCTTATTTTAACCAATCTCGATTGGTGCATTTAAAAGGTGACTATCGAGTTTCTTGGTTCTTTTTGAAGATCCTACTTATTCCGAACCGGTGGTAGAGTCATAAAAATATAATTATAAGATTTAACGACTCAAACTATTTATAGGATTGTCAGGGAGGGTAGATCTTTTTACTTTTACTCTTAAAAGAGTATGATTTATGGTCATACTGATGGCCATGTGAGATCGCTGTGAACTTATTAAGCTGTAATGATGATAATGACTTGTTAATGTTACGCTGTCTGCAAGATTACTGATATTTTATAAAGTACAACAATAATACAGTCAGGCGAAATATATCAATATACTCAAAATGTACGTCAATATTTATAAATACAATAAACCAAGGATTGAAAAGCTAGTTCTAAAATCAAAGTAAACTTTGATACTGAATATTCGATAAGTAAACCCATTGCGATTTCATCGCTTCGATATTGTTTGTACAATGATGTAAAAAAGTATAGATTTGTGATATGCTCACAAAACAATCGAAAAAAGTGTTTCGAATGCAGCGACAGCACACATACACATATTTCGAATGAGCGTACATTTACCTAAACAAAATAGTCCAAACTGTACTCTCTTGGGCGGTTCGTTTATGAGGCACGGATGGCGTATCTACCTTTATATATACAGAATATCATAGGTCTTGTATAAACAAGTTAGCTAACAGAGGCGTGTCAAAGGTCTTCAGTGAATATAATAAATGTATGCTTAGTTGCTTAATAAGTTGACTTGTGTATTTTACATGTTGACCTTTAAAGTTGTGAAACTTTTGGTAATAGTTAAAGTTGTGTATAGTACATTTAAAGTACTACTAGTAAACTCGAGTTTCTTGCCGGCTCTTCTCGAAGATCCTACTTATTCCGAACCGGTGGTAGAGTCACAAAAAATATGATAATAATAACAATTGACGATTCAAAAGTATCTGTAACAGATTTATTTGAATAAAGATTTTTTTCTTTCTTTCTCTTTCAAAGATATCGTCTGCTATTCCAAGTATTACAGAATAGTAAAATTCGACGACAGACCGTTAATTATTTGAAAATATATCTTTTTAAATATTAGTGTAAAATATAAAATATACTATGAAGTGACAGCAAATTAGAATAAAATATTCCACTAAAAACATTTCATGTAAAATGTTGCCAAGACGACCACATAAGGTATGCGCTGTGAAAAAGATATCAGATCTCATGTAGAACCAAGCTTCTGGATCAACAAATTCTACATTTCATCATTACAGCCTAAAATTTCCACTGCTGAACGAAGGCCTCCCTTAATGATCTCCACGCGGGCCGATTTCTAGCAGTTGACATCCATCTGCTACCCGCCACCTTAACCAGGTCATCCGTCCATCTGGTTGGGGGTCGGCCTACGCTTCGTTTTCCGTTACGTGGACGCCTCTCGAGAATCTTTACGCCCCATCGATCATCGGGTCTACGCACTAAGTGTCCTGCCCACTGCCACTTCAACTTGCTTGCCTTCTACATATCAGCATAAATTAAATAATACTAAAATATCAGTTAATACGTACGGCTTCACCGTTTTGTTACCGTCGTGGAGATGATGCTAATTTATTCTAATCTAAAGCAAGAAATACCCTTCAGAAAAAGTGGCACGACTATTCTTCACACGAGTGTAGATTTCTTAGGGACTTTTGCAGTGGGAATACTGAATCTTCACCCAAGATGGAGATTGCAAAACCTTTGACTATCGTTAAAGAGGGCCTAAGTAGTAATAAAAAGTTTAGGGAGGGTATTGACATTGAAGGTTGTGTGTGAAGTCGTCCAATCCGCACTTGGCCCGCGTGGACGACTAAGGCCTAATCACCCTATACGGGTAGGCTCGTGCCCCTCGGGGGACGTTTAATGAGCTGATGATGATTGACATTGACCTGCACTAAGGTCGTAGGTTTCACACCTAGGATCACAGATGAAGGACATATTGATATTTGTTCATCGGATTTGCTACCACTTTCAAATATTAATTGAGTTCTAAAAAAAGAGAAAAGATTCTATTTTTTTTATGTTATAAGTGTTCAGGACAATCAGGACGCTCACCTGATGGTAAGTGATACGCATGACCATAACAGAGCGGCATTTAATATATTCATAAAAATATTAACCGTCGTACTTATATTAAACGTCTATTTCTATTAATTGCACATTGTAATAGGTATGTTGTCTTTAAATACATCATAGAAATACCACGATTTAAATCTTTGCCAGTGTAATGTTTCTATACGTAATTAAAACAATCACTTAATAATTTGATTTGCAAATTAATCCAGGCTTAATAGACATAATATTCTAATTCAATTAGTGTTCTAAATAATCAGATTGAGTTAGTTAATTATTGTACACGTAAAGCGCAAAATGTACAATCAGTTATGTGGTTTTATTGAAAATTCTAAATGTTTGTTTAATATTTGTAAATGTAAAATGTTTATGATTTGTGATAAACAAACCCTTTTAAAATATTATTATTTGATTAATTATCTAGAGACATTCTTATATGATTAATTATCACACAGCTAAGAATAAGCTTACAATATGGGTACTAAACAATGGATATATATTTTTTTGTAAAAATCTTATACATAGAAACACCCAGACCGATAAGGACATTTTTGCACCCTTTGCACCCATATGTTTGTACTGCCCGGAGATCGAAACCGTAACTCTTGGTTTACTAGCCGATGCGACATTTCAATCTCTACATCAAAATATTCGTATATATTAAAATAATAATCCAAGCAATAAAACTCTAGGGTGAAAACATTATCGTGCAAGTCAAGAAAACTATCGTAAAGGTAAACAANGTGACGAGTCAAGACGCACGAATATTAGAAGAAATTACCGTTTTTCCCAAAATGCCATCCTGTGCAATTGTAACATGCCATCATCGCAAGGAATCAGTAAATTTACCAAGAAATATAATAACTTTTCACAGGTAAGAACCGAAAAGAAATAGCGACACTGGGACTGCCTATAAACTTGGCGGCTTGTCCAGTCTAATTGTATATTCGGATGTCTGTGGGAGCGACAGTAGGTGTTTAATATAAAAATAAGTACTTATGTTGATTTAATTACAATAACAATGTAAATAATTAAGTTATCATTGTTTTAATTATGATTTTATTTAAATAATATCTTAAACATTCGCATCCGTGGATGTCAACCTTCAAAACTCTGCATCCGCATCCGCGGATGTCAGCCTTCAAAACTTCGCATCCGCGGATGTGAAAAATCAGCATCCGCAACATCCCTATTACATACTACGAGTATCAAATATGCATAGGTAATAAAGGTGAAGCTAACTTCCACGGAAACTGTATTTTAATAGTTGAAATTTATTTAGCTTTGGACAGTGACTTATGGCGAGTCATTCATAAAACGTCATCATTTCATCACCCAAGCCAAAAAGGGTGTCAGAATGTGGCATAACTCACGACATGTAATGAGATACGCGAATATAAACACAAGTTTATTTCATTCACGGTATAAGTAAACATGGGCAGCGAATGTTTGGAAAGCTAATAAATGTGTTAACTTTTATGACATATAATTACCTATAGAAACAAAAAGAAATAAAAACTGACTCGTTGAAACCTACATTGGAAATGTGTGTGAAAGATTTCACAATTTTTTTAAAACTTTAATATGTACCAAATATACATTTTTTTTCTATTTCAGGTTTTCAGAAAGTCTATAGGGTAATACTTGCAATATATAGGTACAGTCGCAAAGGGATGGCTTTTTTGCTGTAATTCGCCAAAAAAAATATGTCGTTGGTTGAGTGTGGTCCAGAAACAATACGAGTAGTATCCTGAAGACCGTGGCGAAGAGATTTTTTTTATGTGCTTTTGCACAAAAAATACATTAAAGTCTGTTTAATTTAAATTTGCAAAACTGCTTCCATGTCAGCTGTGCTTGTCGTGGTAGTTTTTGATTAAGGCATCACTACATGTTTGTATCGCTAACTAATGTAATAAGTGTATATCTTGTAAACTGTCCTAAATAAATAAATAAATTGAGCTATCAAATAATTAAGAAAACAAATTTCCTTATCATCATCATCATCATCATCAGCTCATTAAACGTCCCCACCGAGGGGCACGAGCCTACCCGTATAGGGTGATTATTAATATAATTTCCTTATATTAATAACATAGTAATCTTGCGTAGAGTGTCCAAAATATAAGTAATACTATTACCACTACGGTCATTGAAATCTTTAAATGAAAATATAATATTATTATCAAGATAGAGATGAGGCTGGACAGCTTTTGTGGCACAACATCGGCTGGTGTGTGTTGTGCAGCTTTCTTGTTAGTCATTACGTATTATTATTATGTTTTAATCGATTTTCCTGTGAGTCTAGTGCTCTAAATAAATTAAATAAATATGATACACATCTATAGAAATGCCGCACTTAAATATCAAACATAAATAATATTGTGCAGGTACGAAACTAAGTTACAATCCCACGCTTATCTCAGTTAGAGACCGCTAGATTAAGTGCATTTGTGTTTTATCTCGTTGCTTGCGAACAAACGCGCCGATTGGTGACAACCTTACCACATAAACCGTTTAATAGCTAAGTAACCCGCTGTTTACTTTACGTGCTTGTTAAAAGGTACTTCATATGTGTTTTGAAATCGATACAGAATAGTGAAATGAATGCAAAAGTTAATAAATAGCATTAATGCCAAATTTCTTACAACTATATTTATAGACACTCAAAGGGGCATTTTTATTAATTTGTTGATATGGTATTTTTAACACATACCAGCTTCAAATTATTATAAACCTGAGCTATTATTAATACTCTAACAAACCTCATAAATCAGCTTAAAAATATGTATTAAATAATTCTTATGAATAATAAAGTATTCTATTACCATATTTATGTAAGTATAGATAATTTCAATGTTTAGCAGTCACTTTTTCAAGTTACCTTCTGAAAAAACTTGATTAGTAAGAAAAATATATACGCAGAACTTCAATAAAATGTTTATTCAAATTGCAAGATTAAACATGAATATTTAATATATCGCCGGTAGTAACTAGTTACTGACCACTTTCAACTGGGCGAAAAAGAAGTATTGCAGGCGCTTTTTAAAGTAATCATGTTAAAAGCTTATGCTTATAATATACATAATAACAATGACGAATATTTGAATATAAAATCTCCACAAATTTACCACCTAAATAAATCTCAACATAATATTACTTTCAGTTTAATAAGTTTGAACTAAGATGTTACAACGTTAGTGAAATACAACGAAAATACCGATAAACAATTCATTTTAGAAAGATTTCATCGACGTAATGCTCGAAGTATCTGCAGCTACATCCTAACTTATCCTTTTTTGCAAAACAATAAAGTTCAAAATTCGCATACATTGACTAGGATTACCTTTTCTTGGTACAGTAATAATTGAGCGTTGCTAATTTGTCAAGGGAGCGGTTCTTAAGAAATGGCAAATATTATCACATGTGACCAAAGTAGGACAATTGGCAATAACACTGGGTGTTCTGGTGACTTCATTTGAAGATTTAATCAACTTTGATCATATTACATTGATAAATGGTGCCAATGATAAAATATATGGTACAGATATTTCTATATAAGTCGGGTTTTTGGGCAAATTGCATTAGGATCTTTTCAAAATCCATTTATACATTATGACTAACAATAAAAAAATACAATATAGAACAAAGAATCAAATAATTAATTATCTAATTTTGATAATTGATAAAACCTCTTCAGTTCATCGATCAAATTGTTAATATACTAAAAAAAGACGTATATATCGAAAATATAGACCTCACTTTTCTGATTAGGGGATAAGGGGTTAAGTCAATTTGCCAAAAAACCCGACTTATTGCACTCTCCGTTATGAGGACAGATTGATTGAGAAGAGTTCGTTATACGTACTTATTATAAGCTATCATATCTGTATTTTATTGATCCACTTTCTAACCGACTTCGCTAACGAGTTAACAGTGTTTTCTGTTTACAATATTATCGATATAAGAGATTCTATAAGATACACTTAGAAAGTGTTTATATTATTTAATACCTTGCCTTGGACTTATGATCTGCATAAGGTGGCTGGTAGCAGATGGATGTCAACTGGAAGGCATCGGTTCGCGTCAAAATCATAAGGGGATCCTTACGTTCAACAGTGGACTTTATAGGCGTTAATAATGATGATGAATACCGTATTTAAATAATTTACTTGAAATTCATGTAGCTGATACGGCTTTTTTTGAATCTGCATGAATGTGAAGTAGGTCAAGGTGACAATCTTGATTTTTGAGTTTTAGTAGTATAATTTTAAACCTGCTGTATGTGTAGCATAAAGTTTCTTTACAACATTATGTATTTCAAAGTCAAATGTTTTACAATATATTCAAAAAATCAAAATTAATGAAGATAGCTTATTCATAACTTTTAATAATGTATTTTTAATTTGTAGATATGGGTCATAGCTGTATCATATTCATCACAGCGATGACGTAACATTTTGGCATCTCAAGGCCAAAACACTGAGATATCAAATAATTTACAACGTTTGTCGTGAAAGTGAATTACGATCGATGCTCTAAAGTAAATGATGTCGCCGTCATTCTACTGATCTGGCGACATTATACAATTAGGCCTTAGTCGTCCACGCGGGCCCAGTGCGGATTGGACGACTTCACACACAACCTTCGAATCTCTTCGCAGGCGTGCATGAAGGTTTCCTCACGATGTTTTCCTTCACCGTAAGAGCGTCGGATAATGTACATATATTTTTCGAAAATTCGAAAACACATTGGTACGTGTCGGGATTTGAACCTCAGCCCTCCTGGTAGGAAGGCGACAGTCCACACCATTGAGCCACCGACGCTCTCAATGACTTTACACAGGAATGACTTTACACCCTTTAATTATGGATGTATATGTATATGTATTAAACATTTTTTGCATTTGTTACAGGACCGAGATAGCAACTTGTCAGTTCCAGCCCGGTGGGAGGATAGGAACCTCAGAGCTTATCTAAACAAGCCTAACGTAGGTACGTACACAAACGATGATTTCATACCTAAATGACCGATAAGGTGTGACGAATATAAGAGCTATTACTAAAATAGAACTGTTAGTACCTACCTGAAAACTTGAAGGCAATATTATTCTTCAGTAAAGTTCCTATTTTATCTTAGGGTGTAATAACATCACATTGATTTTTTTAAGTCATATCCATACATACAACACATACCGCCCGCAGTATTTTTTTTTTTCGAACTGACTACTGCTGTTGGCCGCAGATGGCCTTTACAGCTTCACCGGGCAAGTGGCGAGCGCAGATGGCTCTCAGCCTAAAATTTACACAACGAGCCTAAGGGCGTCCCCGAACGGGACTCGAACCTCGGCTTAGGGCGTTGCGGGGGGGGGCTTGGTAGCCTAACATATGTTTGGGGAGAAAAGCGGCCCGGTACATGCCGGTTACGCGAATAGGGACTGTGCGAACCTACAGGGACACGCGACGATGGCCCCCGCCGGCGGGGCGGAACCTCGGTTGTCGATTTGTGGAGTGTACTTTTAGTGTTTAGCTGTTTCGGCCGCCGTCGCGGCGGCGACCGTGATAGGGTCATCCGGATCGTCTAGTACGTCCCGTGGACGTCGTCGTTTACGCGCGCGAGCTGAAATAAAATTATTAGCTGCTGTTGTAGATAATCAGCAGAGGAGACAATGAGCGGGTTTGAATGCGCTATTGCCGAGTCGAAGTAGCGTTTGGACGCCAACTTTAGGTACTGCGAAATCGTAGGCAGCCCTAAGTCCAAATGAAGATTCAAGTTCGTAAAAACCACGGCGCTCCCGTGGCCCTACGCATGAACTTATTCTGAATACTTGTAGCCTATGGACGTGTTTGGACGCAGCGTGTGCAAAACCACACCGGCATACGTCATTAATGGGCCTGATGCACGCCGTGTATTCGCACCTTATTACTAAGGGACAATTTACTACGCGTTTAGTAGGCAATGAAGGCGCCCGAGTGCGAATGCAGCCCGGTTGCGCACTTTTGATGTGCGGCCCAAAGGTTAGACCACTATCGAGAGTGACGCCTAGGTATCGGGTGTCTTTTCCCACGGAATAGAACGCCCGAATAGCGTTACCTGACGTGGGAGATCGCCGACGGCGCGCGGTCTTCTGAAAGAGGACCGCCGCGCTCTTGTCCGGTTGACCTCGACCCTCCATTCCTGAACCAATCACCTAACGTGTTGGCGGACTGGAGGGTCCTGACATGGGGCCCGCGTGCTTCGACGAACAGTAAATGGCCGTATCGTCGGCAACAACGCGATGTTTGTCCTGAGCGGGAGGGACGAAACTCCGGAGGTCGCTAGTGTATAGCGTGAAAGGAGTGGGGATAACACCGAGCCCTGCGGAACGCCTGCCCGCAGGGGGTGGGGAGGGGATAGAGTGCCCTCCATACGATATCGGAACGTGCGATTCGCTAGAAATTCGCGCACTATGCGTACTAGACGGTCGGGCACGTTTAGTTTGTATAACTTGTATATCAAACCTCGTGCCAGACTTTGTCGAACGCTTTTGCGACATCGAAAATAATGCTCCCGTTTTGTGGGGATCGCATATTGAATCGGGAGGAGATATGCTCCACTATGCGATGTACTTGATGTACGCACGAGTGTTTGGTTCGAACCCAAACTGCTCGTCGGGAAGGAGGCCTGCTGAGTCGACGTACTCGCGCAGGCGGCAATACTATACGTTCGTAAATTTTACCAATACATTTAGTAAACTTATCGGACGATAGCTAGCGGTTCGCACTTTGGTTTGCCCGGTTTGGGAATGCCGATGACTGTGGCTTCTTTCCACGACTGTGGGAATATACCTTTTCAACGCCGAGTTGAATACGGCGGTGAGAAAGGTAACAGTGCTAACGGAAAGTGTTTCAACACTTTGTTTGAATGCCGTCGGGGCCGGGGGCTTTGCGTGGGTGGAGGTTTTTGACGATAGTCGCGACCTCATCCACCGTGACCTCCCTCAGGGGGGGCGCGTGGGGGGGAGCGAAGCTCTACGCTCGACCTCGGATTCAACTTCGAGAAGGTGGTCCGGGTCTACGGGCAGAGTGCTCGGCGTACACTGTTGTTCGAGACTGGCGGCGAGACACTCCGCCTTTTCGTCATCATCAAACGCGGGCGTTTGGTTCGGACGATTCAGGGGGGGCGTGCTCGCCGTCGTATCGGACTTCAGTCCGCAGTATATATTTATTATATTCGTATTTTATCTTTTTTCTTGCATAAACTTGCCTGTTTATTGGAATAAGTTTGGGAGTTTTTTTACTAATGATTTGTATATTTTGACGACCTATTTGTATAATGGTTGAGACATCAGCTATTACCACCAAGGGTTCCGGGTTCAATCCCCGGGCAGTACAAACATTTGTGTGCATGAACATGTCTGTTGTAATGTTCTGGGTGTTTTCTATATGTAATATGTATGTATTTACAAAAAAATATATTAGTATATTTATTTATGTTTAGTACACATAATACAGGCTTCACGCTTAACTTGAGGCTAGATGGCGCTATGTGAATGAATATTTATTTATTTATAACGTTATTCAACAGTAAACGCGAGCAGATGGATCGGCGGCATTTACGATTACAACTCGCGCGCGTGGAAGTGGGGCGGCGAGCTGCGCAGCATGCACTACCAGTCCTTCTCCAAGATGAAGAAGCTATCTCCGGAGCAGCTGCAGTGGCACTGCATCGCCATGGAGCCCGCGCTCAAGTATAGGTAGGGTTATATATAAGTTGAGATACACAGAAAAATCAATCAAATCAGTCGTGAATACAAAAACCTATAATATTACCTAAACTATCCATAAGCACTAATATAATATTGTGAACGTGTGTCTGTTTGTCCCTCTTTCACGGCAATAAGGAAAGACGAATATAGTCCTGGAGCCGGTCGTATAAAAGTCCTATGGATCAGAT
The DNA here is from genome assembly GCA_019425675.1 of Leucinodes orbonalis. NCBI lineage: Eukaryota > Metazoa > Arthropoda > Insecta > Lepidoptera > Crambidae > Leucinodes > Leucinodes orbonalis. The sequence goes on along the minus strand of PQWD01011126.1, from coordinate 6,058 downwards.
ATATGAACATTTTTTTTAAATATAGTCTGAGAAACCATAGATCTAAAGTTGGACCCTTGAAAATGCCTGATTGACGTGAAAATAAAGTATTCGATAAACAGAATCTGACCCACGACCTACGGATCAGGCAACTACTATGTACTACGAAACAGGCAAAAATATAAGTCATAACATACCAGGCTGATCAAATAGTACATAAAGTTTCGTTTCGACATTTAGATAAATCGAAAAAAAATTTGTGATTGATTATTCAATTTTGGCTTAAAAATAATCTCTTATAAACGGTAAAATAAACACACAATACAACGTTCGCAATGTCAAACTGTAATCAATCAATGTTTTGATAATTGAAGAACTAAATATTTAAAATTAAATACTCTACATAAAAATAAATAAATAAACATTAAAATACAATTTCAATATTGTTACATAAATGCCGAAATTAATTAAAAAAAAGCTTCTATAATATAAATTGATTTTCTTACTTCGTGACGAATTGTGCATTGGGGAGATTTAAAAGACAGGGGTCCTCGGTGTTTGTGTGACCGTATGCCGCAAATTCAATACACACTTTCATTATGTGATTGGTTTGCTTTAATTTTGGTCCAAATTAAAAGAATAAGCGGTTTTATGATTTTAAATGATTATTTTTAAAAGCAATTAAATCTTCATGCATAATGTAATCTTAATTCTAGAGCAATAAATTTAATTTAAATATCACAGCCATAATAAGTCATTTGGTAATTTGTCTCTGTGATTTGCGACTGGATATCAGCTAGATTATGAAAAAACGAAATAAGTTTGAATAAAAATACAAAGACTCAAAGAACTTCATTTCTTTGAACTGTAGTTAAAAATTTAGTCTAAATCAAGAAAAGGGAGAAACTCTTTTGAATTTCTCATTCACTGTTTGTTGTTTATCTGTTTGTTGTTCAAAGTTGTAAATAAAATCGAAGAAAATCCATTCGTTCATAACTTGGACTACACATCCACTAACAACAACGGTTATTGGCTGGAACAATTACCGATACCGCGAAAATCAATATAAAAGTTTACGATTCGCAGTCCACGGCATACAGTTTGTGAACAATGCCACTCGTTAAGCCCCACCGTGACGTGGCAAATCGGATTATGGCGGATGACCCAACGATGCATGGCCGGGGGTCATAAACGTCAATCTATCCCAAGCTTTAAATGTGCCCGTAAATCTCTGTTTACATTTTCGATTATCTTCAAAACTAGTGAAATGAACTTGATACTTGCTTGCTTCTATGACTTGTACTTAAATTAGGTCCTTTAAGGTACACACGCGGAAATCGATTAAATATTTATATTTGTATTGAAACAATAAAAACAAATGCTATAATTCAAAAAGGGGACCTCCAGTTTTCCTTTAATAGCGTATCGCTGCTAAAAGAAAAAATATAAATAAATTTATAACACATCTATAATATTATTTTACGAATTATTTTACCTCCTGTCCATGAGTGACCGTGAAAAAAGGTCGAGCACCTCAATCCCACCTTTTTCTCCAGCCATAACAGTTAAGCTTTTGCTATAGCTGTGTTCCGGGAGACAGGCAGTTGAATTACAGGAGAGAGTGACAAGTCACACATTTTAACAGCACTGTCGAATATTTTCACTTCTTCTTAGAGTATCGATGGCAAAAAAATATCAAACCGTAGAAACCCAAAAGCTTGCTACGACGACAGCTTTGTCTGAGCTGGCATTCCTGCTGAGGGCAGCTGCTTAGGCAAGCAGGACACAACATAGGGGAAACATCGTTTGGGCCGCTCCACATGGACGGTCTTAATCAAGACCACCCGAAAATCTCCATCTGGCCAAACTTGTCCTGTCAAAGTTAGAAGTCGATTTAAAGACTTCCAAATTGGCCAAGACAGCCCATCCCCAGAGAGGTTATTTTCACTAGAACTGGTTTATTATAGCTGTCAGGTCCACTTACCAACGGAAGTCTCTACAATAGCTAATTTATTTCATACAAAACTATTCAAATGGGAAATCTTAATATCTGACTACTACATTTATCGCTTGCTTAATTTGCAGCCCGTTTCAGTTCACTGTACTACTTTGGGCATTTCATTTTAGTAAAAGTATCTTAGGGAAAAAGTTTCTTCAAAATACTAAGTAAAATGTATCTAAATATAAGATACAAGATACAAAAAATGAAAAGTATTTTAATTACATATTTTGTATTTTAATTTCAGATACTTTACATCTCTAAAACTCGCATCTATTAATTTCCAGATGGGCCCCTGCCAGCTGCCACAAGCCGCAGAACTACATCTGCCAGACGAAACTTCGCAAGATCCCCAAGTCGAAAGTCAAGGACCTCCGTCGCCGCTGGCAGCGCATGGGGAAGCTCAACGAGATCACCGCACCCAGCGTCAGTCGAGAAATCAACGATCCCAAATCCAATGACGTCACAATCAACCCTGTGCGGGGCCCGAAGTCTTACGATCTGCGTCCGAGCCCACTCCGAGTACACCCGAACTCGATCCGGCCAAAACTTCATAGTCTGAGGCCTAACGAACTGAAGAAGAGATCACGACCAGCACACCGCCGCTTGACGAAACCGTTCCGGGGTAAGATTTTTCAGCTACCAATGCAGCTATTACGTACACTGTTGTTTTTTATAATGAAGTCTTCGGGACGGTTCAGTTAGCTCACCTTGTGGTAATTGATACGCCGGCACATAACAGTATTGAAGGAAGCCAATGACTGTGTGAAGTTATTTTGTTCCTTCTATGCCGCCCTACGCTCGTTTGCCAAGACGACTAATTGTAATTAATTGTAGCTACAGTACCCTTATCACGAAACAAAAAAATGCATAACCCTCTTATATTATGACACAATATCTAAAACTATGATGGTACCTAGACGACCTACTGTGACAACTACGGTATTATCTGTCATATCAAGTTAAATGAGATCTCTATATAATTTATATAACATAAAAACTTTTCCCATTATCGTTAAATTCCAAGTAACGAACCAATTCCTCGTACAGATCTACTTAGTAACTAGGCGCATTAACTTACTTTATTGCCAATAACACAGCGCTAATTGTCCATAAATTTTCAGAAATATCCTAACGGGATAAACTTGAGATAGGTAGTCGTGAACACTTAATACTTTTACAGGAATCATATTAAGTACTCTACGTAAAAAGGTTTTAAAAACATATTTAGCGAAACAATCGTAGTTTTAGCCTCCATAATATGTTAAATCATCATAACTATAAACTACGAGTAACCAACAGTGTTTTATATATTCCAGATACAAGTGGAACAGACGCGACCCAGAAGCCTCCTACAATTACAACGCCAACATCCTGAGATCAGGAAAGAGTGGTCTCACCCCGCAGCAAGTCAACAGTCACCTTGCCCGTTTGAAGCATTTAAGGGACAAGCAGCTTGACAGACAACGAAAATTGCGGGAGAGAAACGATTGGCTTGTTAACGATGAACCGCCGCGCCTAGCGAAGACACACGCGAGAACGTATACGGTGGACAATAACATCAGTGCTCTTCATCCGAAGACGATTGTTGAAGAGTTCGACATGCTTCCCCCAGTTCAGCATCCAGCGCCTGTAGCAAGATTAACTCGAGGCGCTTTCCGAGGATACCCAATTCGATACCATTAAGTCTTTACAGCTCTACGCTGTATCTCTTCTCATAAATCTTAGAGAAAAATGCAGACCAAAAACAAGACGCTTTCAAATGTACACATTTGAAAAAGAGGAAACAGAAATATTGCCGGTGCGTAGAGATGTTGCTTCTTTAAAAGTATTTGCCTGACTCACTATTTTATAAGATTACATGATCTTCAATAGTTATTCGTATTTATCTTCGTAGAAGAACATACTGTTGCACAACAGATCTGACTTAGATTGTGCGGTTAAGTATGACCCATTAATTGTCTTGTTTGTCTTCTCTCCAAATTTTAGAATAGTCAGAACGATTAATTGTGCCCAGTGACTACTACAGTTACCAAGTATTTGTTTCCTTATAGACTAATATTTCAATTGAAATGCCGAGTGGAAAGGAGGATAGTAATGAGAGATTCCAATTTATTTTGCATTATTGTGATTAAGTTCACACATTATTCACGTTTTGAATTAGTTGGTTCAAATGCTGATTGTATACCCTTAGTAAAGTGCGTAATTCTGTTTGTGAGTATTTATAAAGAAATGAGATGATTTATAATAATGTTGATGAAATATTAACAAATACTGTATTTATAAATACTAGTCAGTAAGTATAGTATTTTATATTTTTAGTTGAAAACACTAAATCGCTTAATATTATTTTTTACTTTGTTTCAATTGTTTTTGTGTACTCTCTTAGATAGTTTTACTCCAATTTCTGCTAAATTAACTTTTCTTTGCCTATACGTATTTGAAAGTATTAATTTTAAGTGTAATTAATTACAGATTAAATTACTTGTCGTACTTTGTAATTGGCATTTTTCTTCTCGTAGTTTTTATGTTAAGTGCACGTTCCAACTGTATGTTAGGTATAATTAACTTAACTGCCAATGTTTAATCCTCGCATTTATACGAAATCATTTAGATTAAGTTCATTTGAGGGTTGTTACGTAAAATGCCTCGTGTTGTGCAAACATATGGTTACAAGAATATTGACTGGGTTTAAAATTACATCTCAATACTTTATTCTTTATGCTATTCTAAATGTTTTAATCATAAAGTCTATGTCTCTGTGACCTGAGTGGAGTCTGAGACCTGTGCCTGCAGTGGAACATTAAATGCTGATGATCTTAATAATAAGCTAATAGCTTAATATTCCTAGCACTCTAAAACAATATCAATATTTTAACATTAACACCTGAGATATGTTATTACCACAATCTCCTACACTTGTCTACTAGTCTAGACTTTCAGAATGTCTATTCCAGCAGATTTATGAAACTATTTTATTTAAAACTTTCCTATGCCTACCTTATACCCCTAACAGTATACACAAGGCCTAAATTCGTAGTGAATGGCGATGTCGATATGAAAAACCCAGTCTAGCCCCTCCTGTGGTGATTCGTTACTTTGACTTGCTAATGTATGCCAATATGTTCGCCAGCGGGTGATCTTTAGTGACATGTGTGTAATGGCTGTTCTTGATGTTTACTACGTGTTATCATGGACGTATTAAAAAATTCAAACGGAGTCTCACTGACAACAAAATTGTGTCAAAATTCGACAAGTTTTTGTAAAGAAAACAACAAATATTAGGACATTGGTTAACAGAGCCGAGAAACATACCGCAAAGAACATGGCTTGTGTAATAAAAACTGAAGCAATCAAAAGGAAAAAAAAAACAGAAATTATTTTTCTTAGGTAAGTAAACAATTCGAAATTATCCGACAATTATTTGTCACAATGACATAGTCCCAGCTGTCATTTCGGGGACACATTTTATGAAATAATGACAATCTGTTCGTATTTTCTATACGTCCATGCAATGTAGTTTAATTAATTTAAAAGTTTACATTGTAACAATTTTTCTTTGGTCCATTACGCCATATTCGTTTCAAATAAATAATTTCAATGTAGTGAACTAGTGAAAAAATATCTATATTAATATTTAAACCCTGTGTAACATTTCAAAATGTTTATTCTCGTTTATTGTAATTTATGATTTCATATTGAAACTGTAACTTTTAATTAAACTAGTCTTCTAGCAAGGAAGGTAGATTAGTATTACTTCATACCTCAATGTAAAATTATGAATAATATATTTTTTCCATAACTAAATGATTAATTTGTTACTAAATTATTTTTTAATAATAAACGCCTAACTTTACGCTATCAAAAAATGTTTATCTTGTACATACAACAATGTGAAATTGTCTTATAATTCATACGTATGTGTAAGTAGTTTCTTTGAACTGTTAATAATATACGATTTAAATTTAAGCATCTGCGTAAATAAAAATATTTGGCATTTACGTTTGCTTGTTTCTTAAAATACCTTGAACTTTAAAGCGGATTCGAAAAAGGCTTGAAAAGCCAATACGCATGCGTTAA